>JAJGRW010003742.1:0-18069 GCA_025461045.1 Carex parvula | reverse complement strand
AAAATTCCTTTTCATTTTTTTCTCTGATCATTCTCGTCCATTTCCTAGAGACCCATGAAAAATTTTGCGAATCTAAAAATACGAATGTTTTGTACTCGATTTTCTCTTTCAAATGAGATCCAAGAAAAAAAATTTTGAGTTATTTTCAAGTCGGTTTTTTTGTGAAAGTAAAGCCCATGAGCACTTTAAATTATCATGTTTTTAAATCTCAGTCTACAACCATTTAAACCTCTAACGTCTATCATTTAAACTACTAGGTTCAAGTCTTTAAACCTCTGATGTCGATCATATAGTATCACGCGTTTAAAGTAGTACACTCAAGCATTTAAAACACTTCAATCAAGCTTTCAAACCTCTGTATAACCTTTTAAAGTTCTTGTGTCAAGCCTTTAAATTTTTGTCTACAATTGTTTAAAGTACTCGTGTCAAGTATTTAAACTTGTGTGTACAATCCTTAACTTTCATTTTTTTTTTTTTTTGCTTCACAAGCTTTTATAAACTTCTGTATACAAGTCAAGCCTTTAAACATCTGTCTACAATTGTTTGAAGTAGTTGTGTCAATCATTTAAATGGTTTTCGTGTCAAGTTTAAAATATTGTAGACTGATGTTTAAAATCTTGAGAGTTTAAAGTGCTATTTGGCTTACTTACAAAAAAAATAAAAACAACGACTTGAATATAACTCAAAAAAGTATTTCTTCATGGATCTCATTTGAAAGAGAAATTTGAGTAGAAGACGTTCGTATTTTTAGATTTACAAAATTCATCACGGATCGTCGGAAAAAAAAGAATGGATGAAAGAAATCTTTTCTTTTTTTTATTTGAAGACAAAAGAAGTTAGAGAGTTTAAACTATTCAGATTTAGAATTTAAATTCTTGTTGATAGAGGTTTAAAAGATAACATTTAAAATGTTATAAACAAAACTTTAAAAGTTTAGATATAAACGCTCAAAATAAAAAAATTAAACATTAAATATTTGAAGAACACGATCGAGAATTTGTTTGAAGAGCAATTATCAGGCTCTTAACAATTATCATATTCAAATTATACGAAACACTTGGGTTGGTGGACAAACTATAGATACGTTGTGACTTCGAAACTTAATGGAATTTGTTATGGACATTAAATAAAATTTGGAAAGTTTAGATCTCAATTTTTTATCTAAAAAATAAAAATGTATTCCATCAGAGATCATTAAATACAAATCGTGACAAAAACTATTTTGAGGAACAATAGAAGTTATATCAAATTTATCGTTTTCATACACATGATGTGGATAAAGAATAGTTCATGGTTAAATGCCAAATATCATGATAATATTGGTAACAATGACACTGATGAAGATCACTACTTTCATATAAAAATGTACTTATTTATCAAATTTTATAATTTTGAAATTTATACTATTTTTTAGATAAGTAAAAAATCACTACTTTCGGATAATCCAGATTTATTAGATCAATTGATTTCTACCCTTTTAAAAAAAGTAAAAAAATTCTAAAAAAAATATAAACTTTGGTCTCCAAGTATATTTTCACGTGGAGATCATATTTAAAGGCTTGGATCGGTTGTTGGAACTTTGAAAATAGAGATATGGGTCTAGGGTATGTTTGGCTGGATTGAGAAGGTTATTCTTGGGGTTAGACTATTCGAAATAGTCTATTCGATGTTTGATTGGGTTAGAATAGCTAGAATAGTGAATCCAAACTTTTTGTCTTATTAGAATAGGTTATTTCTAAGAATTTTTAAATTTGACTATTCTAATACGACAAACAGTAGTTATTGGCAAAAGCAATGCTCTTAGTGTGAGAGGTCGTATGTTGAAAAAAAAATCTAAATTGTAGAATCTTTGTGGATATTAAATAATTAGGTGACTTGACCTCCAATATTTATTCAGTATAATTTAAGAAAAAACTTATTAAACTTGATACATGACAAAAGTTAATTCTTTTTTATTTTCAGTTATGTATGCTTGAAATATCTTCCATAAGTAAGGAATATGAACAGTTCCTCATTTGTGCTCCACTAAATATGACCATTAAAACAAATCAAGGTGAGAGAACTTGTTATACCATCTTTACTTTTAAGCATAGATGCGGATTTAAACATATAATCTTCTAAAATGATGGACAATGTCTCAATCACTGGATTAGACATAGCTATCAGTTACTCAAGAAGCATATTATCAGTTGCTAAATAGTTCTGTTTCAATACAGAACTTACTATGAGCTTATTTCATTTTAATAAGCTTCCTATAATTTTTTCTTTTTGAAATGACTGAAGTCAAGTCTTTCAATTTTAAATATCTACCAATTTTTCGATCTAGGTTTCTCTCAGGTGTCCCTTCTACATTCTGGTACACGCGTACTGTTGTCCCTTTCTGGTACTGACAAAGGGAGGACATGACACAAGGGTTTTGATTCAAATTTTTCACACAATTCCCAAATATTTTACAAGGATAACAAAGATCTCTCAGCTTGATACTGGTACTCTATCGTGTCATCGTTTTAACCTGTTTAGGGTAATTTTAATTTCTGTCTTCACTTGTTAATTGAATTTAAAACTTACTTTAATTTAATTCAGAAGAACCATAGGTAAGCAATACCAGGAAGCGTATCCTCTGCGGAGTCGTTCTCTGCGGAGCTGTGCGGAGCTTTTAATTTGATTCGTTCGTTTTGACTTGGCACGAATCTCAAAGCCCAATAACTACTGCCCCCTCAGTTAACCCGAATCTCAAAGCGTGCTGAGAGTTAATCTGGTCCGTTCGTTTTGCTCCTGCAGTGCGGAGTTTTATAAACACTCCGCAGAGGATACGTATCCAGCAATACCAGTGGTATGGTACTCATTTTCTAACCATTTACTTCAAATAACCAATTTGGAGCTTTGAAGTAAAACCATTTTACCTTGTTTTGGTTTTTTTTTACTGCCGGTACTATTTTCCCATTTTTATTGGACCTTGTTCCATTATTTAAAAATCTTGTTCCTTTTTAGAAATTCTCTTAAAATAATTATCTAAAAATGTTGTAATTTCAAACAATTTGTATAGTTATATTGTTAATTAATGAATCGCATTCATTGAGCCCCATTGGGACGGCCCCCACACTTCCCACTCGACAAACTCTTATATATATGCCTTCCACCTCTCTCCATCCTTCAATAACAGAGACAGCAACAAATTAAGCTTTATTTCTCTACACACACACCTCTCCTCTCCTTTTCTCTCATCTCTTCTCCATCCTTCTATTCACTTTGGCTGCTGCATCAACACATTACAACTGGAGACATGGCTTCAAATTCAATCTCTTCCAATCCTCTCTCGAGACTTATACACCAAAAAAAGACCAGGCAATCAAATTCAAAAGGTCTCTTGAATTTAAAACCGACCCAATTCAGTGAAAATACCTCAAAAAAACAGGGCCTCCTGCAGCGACAACCATGCACTGCCCCTCGGCACCCGCGCTCCCCTTCTTACATCCCCCCTCAATACATTGAAACACAACCAAAATCAAACAAGGTGAAACAACCGAGAGTTCCGAGTGAAAAAAATAAACCCGGTGCTGGACCCAATTGGAACATCTTTCAAAAGGTTGCTGCCTCCGCATTAGACACATTAGAAGAAGCCTTCATATCAAACGTTCTTGAAAAAACCCAGCCTTTGCCTAAAACCACTGACCCAGAGGTTCAAATTGCGGGCAACTTCGCCCCCGTAACAGAGCAAACCCTCAACACACAACCTCCCGGTAACCGGTCGAATCCGCCATTCATTTCTGGTGTTTACGTCCGTAATGGTGGCTAATCCGCACATGGAACCAACTGCGGGTCACCACCTTTTGATGGCGAGTGGCAGGTACATGCTGTACAAATCAACAAGGGGAAGGCATCTTATGCTTGCCGTTTCACAGAAACAGAGAGATTACGACAGGAGCGGGTTTGTGGGCAGCCCCTGTCTTCCCCAAGGCAATCGGCGAATTGCATGGGCACTCAGGAATTGCCCGCCTCCTTTTGTTCTTTGCAAGGGGCCTATTCCAATTGGTGGACCCCTCACACGGGACTGGTGTTGCCAATGCCGGGTTGGTATATTTCAATGACCGGCTCCTTGCCATGTCAGAGGATGACCTCCCGTACCAGGTCCGCATAACCCCTTCTGGTGACCCTCGAAACAGTTGGCCGGTACAATTTTGATGGTCAGCTTGACTCCACCATGATCGCTCACCCGAAAGTCGACCCGGTAACGAAGGAGATGTTTTCACTTAGCTATGATGTATCAAGAAGCCGTATCTCAAGTACTTTTCTATCTCCCCTGATGGCCAGAAATCGCGCGATATGGAGATCCCTCTTGATCAAACCGACAATGATACACGACTTCTGCGATCACTGAGAATTACGTTATTGTGCCCGACCAGCAAGTTGTGTTACAAGCTTCAGGAGATGATCAGGGGCGGTTCACCGATTGGTGCTTGACAAGGAAAAGACCTCACGATTCGGGGGTACTGCCGAAATATGCCTCGGATGCTTCTGAGATCAAATGGGTTGAAGTGCCTGATTGCTTTTGCTTTCATTTTTGGAATGCATGGGAGGAGCCCGAGACAGAGGAGGGTGGTGGTGATCGGGTCATGCAGGACACCGGCCGACTCAATTTTCAATGAGTCTGAGGAAAGCCTTAATCAATTCTGACTGAGATAAGGCTCAATCTTCGCACCGGCAAATCAACCCCGCCGGCCGATCATCTCCCCAGCTGAACAGATAAACCTCGAGGTCGGAATGGTGAACAAAAACATGCTTGGAAGGAAAACCAGGTATGCTTATCTGGCAATTGCCGAACCCTGGCCGAAGGTTTCTGGCTTCGCCAAGAGTTGATCTTTTAACCAGCAAAGTTGAGAAGTACATATATGGTGATTCAAGATTCGGTGGCGAGCCGTGTTTCGTGCCACGCCCGAATTCAAAGAGAGAAGATGATGGGTACATATTGACATATGTCCATGACGAGCGAGCGTCAGAGTCAGAGCTGCTTATTGTTAATGCGGCCGACATGAGGCTCGAGGCAACCGTGAAACTACCGTCTCGCGTGCCGTACGGTTTCACGGTACCTTCATAGAATCAAAGGAATTGGAGAATCAAGCATAGGTACAGAGGAGAGAAAACAGAGGAGGGTGAATTACCTGAGGGAGTTTATGCTTAGAGCTCCCCGGATTCCCCCCTAATTTCATCTAATTACATTGTTTTGTTCTTTCATTTACAGTTATTGTTAGATAAGTAAAGTGAAATATAGAAAACCAAGCTTGTAGCTTTTTGTAGGTAGGTAGAATACTAGAAGCTCAGCTGGTTTCTGTTGATCTTTGCTTGCTTTTTATTAAATTTCTTCAATTTTTCTTCATCTTTTTTTTTTTTTCCCCCCCTTCGCTTCTACAGTGATAGAGAAACTGTGGATAGGTGTCTGTTAGTTAGAGGTTAGACCCCACAATGTATGCTTTGTAATTTCAGGGTTTATCAATTATAATGTATCATTTTGTGGATATTGTTTTGTTCCCAATTTCATAGGTCTATTTCGTAGTATTCTCTTTTCTTCTAGCTTGTTCTGTTGTTGTACCTATCACTTCTTAATATAGTATTGGAACAGAGATGGTTGCTAACTTGAAAAAACTGCAAAATTTACTATTGTTTTATTTGTGTTTTGCATTTTTATTCTAATTCCAGAAAGATCCTATTTTCCTTAACAAGTGTCAAATCCTTGTTTATCAAGAAAATAAAGCAAAACCCACCTTCAAATAGCCTATTTTTTCTCTCTCTCTCAGTGGTTTTCTGATTCCACTTGCAATATCTAACTTAAATTTCTACAAGTGAAACACCGACCTAGCTCTTTTAATGTAGGAAGCCGTGAAACTTGTTCAAGCAATAATTGTTTTGTCTTATATTCAAGTTATGTTGGTTGGTTATATTTAAGTAATTTTGAAGTACCAACGTGGCAAATATATAACTTGGAGCCCACCCAAGTGTGAATAATGTTATCTCATCAATGACTTACAAATAAAAATTAGAATCACATATATATAACAAATTTTGATCAATATTGTCATCAATTTTATTGTTCTTGCGTGTCATATTTAAACCAAGTCAGACAGCACAGTAGACATTGGGGTCATTTAATGTTAAGAAAAGGTAACATTTAATTTACAAAATCCAGAAGAAAAAAATGATTGTTCAATGTTCATGAAATTTTTTACTAAAGTATTTATTTTTCCGGGTTTTGTCTCCAATCAAAGAAGAGCAAAACTAGGGTGTGATGTGCTCACACCGTGAGCGCACCTCCTATAGAGCGCATTTTCAAAGTTCAAATAGTCGATTCGACTCTTCCAACGTGTTCTTCATATTAAAATGTGCTTGGAAACCAAATTTTACATTTTTTGGAAATTTTTTACTATTTTTTCAAATCATTTGTTTTTCAAATAAACAATATTTTATTTGAACAAATGATTTGAAAAAATAGTAAAAAATTTCCAAAAAATGTAAAATTTGGTTTCCAAGCACATTTTAATATGAAGAACACGTTGGAAGAGTCGAATCGACTATTTGAACTTTGAAAATGCGCTCTATAGAGGTGCGCTCACGGTGTGAGCACATCACACCCTAGTTTTGCTCTTCTTTGATTGGAGACAAAACCCGGAAAAATAAATACTTTAGTAAAAAATTTCATGAACATTGAACAATCATTTTTTTCTTCTGGATTTTGTAAATTAAATGTTACCTTTTCTTAACATTAAATGACCCCAATGTCTACTGTGCTGTCTGACTTGGTTTAAATATGACACGCAAGAACAATAAAATTGATGACAATATTGATCAAAATTTGTTATATATATATGATTCTAATTTTTATTTGTAAGTCATTGATGAGATAACATTATTCACACTTGGGTGGGCTCCAAGTTATATATTTGCCACGTTGGTACTTCAAAATTACTTAAATATAACCAACCAACATAACTTGAATATAAGACAAAACAATTATTGCTTGAACAAGTTTCACGGCTTCCTACATTAAAAGAGCTAGGTCGGTGTTTCATCACTTGTAGAAATTTAAGTTAGATATTGCAAGTGGAATCAGAAAACCACTGAGAGAGAGAGAGAATAGGCTATTTGAAGGTGGGTTTTGCTTTATTTTCTTGATAAACAAGGATTTGACACTTGTTAATGAAAATAGGATCTTTCTGGAATTAGAATAAAAATGCAAAACACACAAATAAAACAATAGTAAATTTTGCAGTTTGTAAGTTATCAACCATCTCTGTTCCAATACTATATTAAGAAGTGATAGGTACAACAACAGAACAAGCTAGAAGAAACAGAGAATACTACGAAATAGACATGAAATTGGGAACAAAACAATATCCACAAAATGATACATTATAATTGATAAACCCTGAAATTACAAAAGCATACATTGTGGGGTCTAACCTCTAACTAACAGACACCTATCCACAGTTTCTCTATCACTGTAGAAGCGAAGGGGGGGAAAAAAAAAAAAAAGATGAAGAAAAATTGAAGAAAATTTAATAAAAAGCAAGCAAAGATCAACAGAAACCAGCTGAGCTTCTAGTATTCTACCTACCTACAAAAAGCTACAAGCTTGGTTTCTATATTTCACTTTTACTTATCTAACATAACTGTAAATGAAAGAACAAAACAATGTAATTAGATGAAATTAGGGGGGAATCCGGGGAGCTCTAAGCATAAACTCCCTCAGGTAATTCACCCTCCTCTGTTTCTTCTCTCCTCTGTACCTATGCTTGATTCTCCAATTCCTTTGATTCTATGAAGGTACCGTGAAAACCGTACGGCACGCGAGACGGTAGTTTCACGGTTGCCTCGAGCCTCATGTCGGCCGCATTAACAATAAGCAGCTCTGACTCTGACGCTCGCTCGTCATGGACATATGTCAATATGTACCCATCATCTTCTCTCTTTGAATTCGGGCGTGGCACGAAACACGGCTCGCCACCGAATCTTGAATCACCATATATGTACTTCTCAACTTTGCCGGTTAAAAGATCAACCTTGGCGAAGCCAGAAACCTTCGGCCAGGGTTCGGCAATTGCCAGATAAGCATACCTGGTTTTCCTTCCAAGCATGTTTTTGTTCACCATTCCGACCTCGAGGTTTATCTGTTCAGCTGGGGAGATGATCGGCCGGCGGGTTGATTTGCCGGTGCGAAGATTGAGCCTTATCTCAGTCAGAATTGATTTAAGGCTTTCCTCAGACTCATTGAAAATTGAGTCGGCCGGTGTCATGCATGACCCGATCACCACCACCTCCTCTGTCTCGGGCTCCTCCCATGCATTCCAAAAATGAAAGCAAAAGCAATCAGGCACTTCAACCCATTTGATCTCAGAAGCATCCGAGGCATATTTCGGCAGTACCCCAAATCGTGAGGTCTTTTCCTTGTCAAGCACCATCGGTGAACCGCCCCTGATCATCTCCTGAAGCTTGAACACAACTTGCTGGTCAGGCACAATAACGTAATTCTCAGTGATCGCGAAGTCGTGTATCATTGTCGGTTGATCAAGAGGGATCTCCATATCGCGCGATTTCTGGCCATCAGGGGAGATAGAAAAGTACTTGAGATACGGCTTCTTGATCACATCATAGCTAAGTGAAAACATCTCCTTCGTTACCGGGTCGACTTTCGGGTGAGCGATCATGGTGGAGTCAAGCTGACCATCAAAATTGTACCGGCCAACTGTTTCGAGGTCACCAGAAGGGGTTATGCGGACCTGGTACGGGAGGTCATCCTCTGACATGGCAAGGAGCCGGTCATTGAAATATACCAACCCGGCATTGGCAACACCAGTCCCGTGTGAGGGGTCCACCAATTGGAATAGGCCCCTTGCAAAGAACAAAAGGAGGCGGGCAATTCCTGAGTGCCCATGCAATTCGCCGATTGCCTTGGGGAAGACGGGGCGGCCCACAACCCGCTCCTGTCGTAATCTCTCTGTTTCTGTGAAACGGCAAGCATAAGATGCCTTCCCCTTGTTGATTTGTACAGCATGTACCATGCCATCGCCATCAAAAAGGTGGTGACCCGCAGTTGGTTCCATGTGCGGATTAGCACCATTACGGACGTAAACACCAGAAATGAATGGCGGGATTCGACCGGTTACCGGGAGGTTGTGTGTTGAGGGTTGCTCTGTTACGGGGGCGAAGTTGCCCGCAATTTGAACCTCTGGGTCAGTGGTTTTAGGCAAAGGCTGGGTTTTTTCAAGAACGTTTGATATGAAGGCTTCTTCTAATGTGTCTAATGCGGAGGCAGCAACCTTTTGAAAGATGTTCCAATTGGGTCCAGCACCGGGTTTATTTTTTTCACTCGGAACTCTCGGTTGTTTCACCTTGTTTGATTTTGGTTGTGTTTCAATGTATTGAGGGGGGATGTAAGAAGGGGAGCGCGGTGCCGAGGGGCAGTGCATGGTTGTCGCTGCAGGAGGCCCTGTTTTTTGAGGTATTTTCACTGAATTGGGTCGGTTTAAATTCAAGAGACCTTTTGAATTTGATTGCCTGGTCTTTTTTTGGTGTATAAGTCTCGAGAGAGGATTGGAAGAGATTGAATTTGAAGCCATGTCTCCAGTTGTAATGTGTTGATGCAGCAGCAAAGTGAATAGAAGGATGGAGAAGAGATGAGAAAAGGAGAGGAGAGTGTGTGTGTAGAGAAATAAAGCTTAATTTGTTGCTGTCTCTGTTATTGAAGGATGGAGAGAGGGGAAGGCATATATATAGAGTTTGTCGAGTGGGGAAGTGTGGGGGCGTCCCAATGGGGCTCAATGAATGCGATTCATTAATTAACAATATAACTATACAAATTGTTTGAAATTACAACATTTTTAGATAATTATTTTAAGAGAATTTCTAAAAAGGAACAAGATTTTTTAAATAATGGAACAAGGTCCAATAAAAATGGGAAAATAGTACCGGCAGTAAAAAAAAAACCAAAACAAGTAAAATGGTTTTACTTCAAAGCTCCAAATTGGTTATTTGAAGTAAATGGTTAGAAAATGAGTACCATACCACTGGTATTGCTGGATACGTATCCTCTGCGGAGTTTTATAAAACTCCGCACTGCAGAGCAAAACGAACGGACCAGATTAACTCTCAGCCGCTTTGAGATTCGGGTTAACTGAGGGGGCAGTATTATTGGGCTTTGAGATTCGTGCCAAGTCAAAACGAACGAATCAAATTAAAAGCTCCGCACAGCTCCGCAGAGAACGACTCCGCAGAGGATACGCTTCCTGGTATTGCTTACCTATGGTTCTTCTGAATTAAATTAAAGTAAGTTTTAAATTCAATTAACAAGTGAAAGACAGAAATTAAAATTACCCTAAACAGGTAAAACGATGAACAGATAGAGTACCAGTATCAAGCTGAGAGATCTTTGTTATCCTTGTAAAATATTTGGAATTGTGTGAAAAATTTGAATCAAAACCTTGTTTCATGTCCTCCCTTTGTCAGTACCAGAAAGGGACAACAGTACGCTTGTACCAGAATGATAGAAGGGACAACCTGAGAGAAACCTAGATCGAAAAATTGGTAGATATTTAAAATTGAAAGACTTGACTTCAGTCATTTCAAAAAAGAAAAAATTATAGGAAGCTTATTAAAATGAAATAAGCTCATTAGTAAGTTCTGTATTGAAACAGAACTATTTAGCAACTGATAATATGCTTCTTGGAGTAACTGATAGCTATGTCTAATCCAGTGATTGAGACATTGTCCATCATTTAGAAGATTATATGTTTAAAATCCGCATCTAATGCTAAAAGTAAAAGATGGTATAACAAGTTCTCTCACCTTGATTTGTTTTAATGGTCATATTTAGTTGGAGCACAAATGAGGAAATGTTCATATTCCTTACTTATGGAAGATATTTCAAGCATACATAACTGAAGATAAAAAAGAATTAACTTTTGTCATGTATCAAGTTTAATAAGTTTTTTCTTAAATTATACTGAATAAATATTGGAGGTCAAGTCACCTAATTATTTAATATCCACAAAAGATTCTACAATTTAGATTTTTTTTTTCAACATACGACCTCTCTCACACTAAGAGCATTGCTTTTGCCAATAACTACTGTTTGTCGTATTAGAATAGTCAAATTTAAAAATTCTTAGAAATAACCTATTCTAATAAGACAAAAAGTTTGGATTCACTATTCTAGCTATTCTAACCCAATCAAACATCGAATAGACTATTTCGAATAGTCTAACCCCAAGAATAACCTTCTCAATCCAGCCAAACATACCCTAGACCCATATCTCTATTTTCAAAGTTCCAACAACCGATCCAAGCCTTTAAATATGATCTCCACGTGAAAATATACTTGGAGACCAAAGTTTATATTTTTTTTAGAATTTTTTTACTTTTTTTTAAAAGGGTAGAAATCAATTGATCTAATAAATCTGGATTATCCGAAAGTAGTGATTTTTTACTTATCTAAAAAATAGTATAAATTTCAAAATTATAAAATTTGATAAATAAGTACATTTTTATATGAAAAGTAGTGATCTTCATCAGTGTCATTGTTACCAATATTATCATGATATTTGGCATTTAAACCATGAACTATTCTTTATCCACATCATGTGTATGAAAAACGATAAATTTTGATATAACTTCTATTGTTCCTCAAAATAGTTTTTGTCACGATTTGTATTTAATGATCTCTGATGGAATACATTTTTATTTTTTAGATAAAAAAATTGAGATCTAAACTTTCCAAATTTTATTTAATGTCCATAACAAATTCCATTTAAGTTTCGAAGTCACAACGTATCTATAGTTTGTCCACCAACCCAAGTGTTTCGTATAATTTGAATATGATAATTGTTAAGAGCCTGATAATTGCTCTTCAAACAAATTCTCGATCGTGTTCTTCAAATATTTAATGTTTAATTTTTTTATTTTGAGCGTTTATATCTAAACTTTTAAAGTTTTGTTTATAACATTTTAAAATGTTATCTTTTAAACCTCTATCAACAAGAATTTAAATTCTAAATCTGAATAGTTTAAACTCTCTAACTTCTTTTGTCTTCAAATAAAAAAAAGAAAAGATTTCTTTCATCCATTCTTTTTTTTCCGACGATCCGTGATGAATTTTGTAAATCTAAAAATACGAACGTCTTCTACTCAAATTTCTCTTTCAAATGAGATCCATGAAGAAATACTTTTTTGAGTTATATTCAAGTCGTTGTTTTTATTTTTTTTTGTAAGTAAGCCAATGAGCACTTTAAACTCTCAAGATTTTAAACATCAGTCTACAATATTTTAAACTTGACACGAAAACCATTTAAATGATTGACACAACTACTTCAAACAGTTGTAGACAGATGTTTAAAGGCTTGACTTGTATACAGAAGTTTATAAAAGCTTGTGAAGCAAAAAAAAAAAAAAAACTGAAAGTTAAGGATTGTACACACAAGTTTAAATACTTGACACGAGTACTTTAAACAATTGTAGACAAAAATTTAAAGGCTTGACACAAGAACTTTAAAAGGTTATACAGAGGTTTGAAAGCTTGATTGAAGTGTTTTAAATGCTTGAGTGTACTACTTTAAACGCGTGATACTATATGATCGACATCAGAGGTTTAAAGACTTGAACCTAGTAGTTTAAATGATAGACGTTAGAGGTTTAAATGGTTGTAGACTGAGATTTAAAAACATGATAATTTAAAGTGCTCATGGGCTTTACTTTCACAAAAAAACCGACTTGAAAATAACTCAAAATTTTTTTTCTTGGATCTCATTTGAAAGAGAAAATCGAGTACAAAACATTCGTATTTTTAGATTCGCAAAATTTTTCATGGGTCGTCTAGGAAAATGGACGAGAATGATCAGAGAAAAAAAATGAAAAGGAATATTTTACTTTTTGGCTTGAAGACAAAAAATAGTTAAGAGTTAAAATTATCCAGATTTAGGTTTTAAATATTTGCATATAGAGGTTTAAAAGCTTGTAAGTAGCATTGTAAAAGGTTATAAACAGAACTTTAAAAGTCTGGATATGAGTGCTCGAAATAGAAGTTAGCAGGTTTTTTCGGTTAAACTAGTTGGGAACGCGCTTGAGTATGACGGCTCAAGTGAGGGGGGCAGAATATTTCCCTAATTGTTATTAACCCCTCTACGTCTGTTAAAAAAAATTACTCCGAGCAAGAAACGAATAATGTCTTGCTATATCATACTTAGTGAGCTAATGATACTTTACAATGCACAAATTGATTCATGTTAAAAATCCATCTCTTTTTTCAAAGTCTAAGCAGTCAATCCGAATTGTTTCACATGAAAGTGTACTTGCATACCAAATTTCACTTATTTAAAATATATATATATATATATATAGGTAGAAAATCAATACTTTCGATGGATCAGAATTTTTAGATGTGGTGACCTTTTACCTATCTAAAAGATAGTAAAAAAATTCTAAAAAAAATATAAAATTTGATTTTCAACCTTTTCATATTAACTGTTTGAACTTTAAAAACAAAGATATAAATTTATAGTACAGACTTATGTACGTATACGTATGTATTGGAAAGTATCATAGGCAGATAGGCTCACTCATATTATATATTCTAACTAATTAAGTCATTTGGTAGTTTCACAGTATGTATGCATTTGAAGTTCTTCTTTTAGCTATTACTATATACAGAGGCACACTTATAATAAATGGGATCAATTAACTCTCATTTATTTACAAAAATTTTGTGTTTATTGATAAATTTCTATATAATTTAGTAAAAAAATACTATGAAACTGTCAAATTGACTCTCATCTGCAACATAAAAATTTCATATATTTGACCCCATTCAAGTCCCTGACTATATATGTAAAACATGGTACAGAGTTACAAAACGGAGGATTATAATTACATACAAAAACGTGGTTGTTGTAAACGTGCGCAATTTTATTTTAGTAAATAAATATAATATGTGAAGCAACATGACTATTTTTGTATTAATACATACAGCATCAAATTCTTTAATTTTCTTTTGTTTCAAAGAGTAGAAATCAAGAGACGTCTAGGAATCTTAATTTTCTTTTCCAGATTTTTACTAATTTTTGACCTATATAACTTCTAATTAGAATTTTACCAATAATATATGTTATTTACTTAAAATAAAACTAACTCTTGCTAATATTTCTGGCTCTATCACTATCAAATATGGCACCTAATACTGATTTTAAGAGTGATTCAAGTATGACTTTATCCGCCCAAAGCACCGTCTAATTTGTCTGATTTGTCAAGTCTAATTGTCTCTTTGGAAGTTTATTGCAATATACTATTTTGAATATATATTACATGAGGAGGGATCCGATTACAACACTTTTGAGTTACCACAAAGTTACCACAACTATTTTCTATATTTTTAAAGTTCAAATCGTCAATCCAAACCGTTCAACATGATCTCAGCAATAAAATGTGCTTGCAGATCAAATTTTACATTTTTTTTGAATTTTTTACTATTTATTAAGATTGGTACAAAATTCAATGGTCTGAATTTGACTAGCTTTTGTAAAAACTTAATAAATAGTAAAAAAATTAAAAAAAAATATAAAATTTGATCTGCAAGCACATTTTATTGTGGTGATCATGTTGAACGGTTTGGATCGACGATTTGGACTTTCAAAATGTAAAAAATAGTTGTGGTAACTTTGTGGTAACTCAAAAGTGTTGTAATCGAATCCCTCCTCATATTAAATATATGAAAATATTGACAGTTGTGAAAATTGACTGACTACATAAGATAAGCATCATTATTTTTGCAAGTAAACTTACAAACTTGTATGTATTTTAAAAACAGTTTTGTCATGAATAAGAGTCCAAATATTAAGAACCAGTAATTTGATTTAGTAACAAAGACAATACTCTCCGTGTGGAAGGTTGCAAATTTAAAATCCGGATAAGAGAATCCATTGTGGTTTGTGAATATTAAATAGTTGGATGATTTGACCTCTATCATTTACTAAAAAGAAAAAGAGTTGGATATATAATTGATTTAATATACATGTTCCAAATTCTTTACCAAAAATAAAATTTTGCTTTTTCAAAGGAAATGTTACTTTCTAAAATAGGTAACATCATTGTTCTTTTTATACAAATGAATATTCGCATTTCGGTGTACGCATAGTTGGTAAGGAAGGTCTATTCGATGCTTCCAAGAACTTTGGGTTGGAATGTACCACATGGCACATACACATTTCTGAACTAAAGACACCGCCCACGCATTTGAATTGTTTTAAAATATTATTTTTATTAAGAAAGGTGGTACCGTTTCAAGTTTCAACGCGGAGTTGGGAACTGCGATTTGTGGCTAACCTTATTCTGCTAATGTAAGGTTGGGATTGCTTATAATTTTCTCGCGCTGGCAAACAAATAATTGGCATTTTTGGTCTGATATTTGGAAGCCATTTACAACTGTTGCACGAAAAAAATAAAAAATATTAACAATGTTATTTTGACTTTGTACAACATACGAATTATATATTTTTATTTGAACTTTATTATTTATACGTTACTACAAAAATTTGTGAGTATTTGTAATGGTAAAAAAATAATTATTGTCGAGCATAAGCAGACAGAAATTCATATTTCAGAGGATATCATTATTACCGACGGAAGTATCCGTGAGGATATCGACACTGTTAACCACTTTTATCCTCGTGAATACTCACAAATTCGTGTTGTATACGTATGAAAATTGTATGAAGTAAAAGTAATGCTGTCAATATTTTAGCTCCTCTATTGCCTTGCTTGAATTTAAAGCCTGTCAATGAGCTGTTTACGGAGACTAAGTATCTTCATCAATTAATGCAAAAAATTTAAGAAAAAAATATATAATTCACAAATCAATATTTAAACCAAAGTTAGCAGAACCAAACTAAAAATATATAAACCAAACAAAAAAGAACTAATGCATATATAAACCACATTATAACAGAAAAAAAAAAGTTACTCCAAACTTTAAACCAAAGTTACACCAAATACAACAAAAATTTAAAAAATCTACATCATAACAGCAAAAATACTAAAGAAAAAAAAAATTGAACCACATAAATACAAACATGTATTACAAATAATGTAATATTATATTTAATATACAAAACGAACAAAGTAACTTACACTTAATAAATAAGAAAAAAAATGCTCAAATAAAGGAAGTATTACATAATTAAAATATATTCTAAAACATTTGTTTATATACACCATTCTTATTGGAGCATATATATCTTCCCCAATTTAGAATTTGATAATCAATTAAAAGTCGCTATTGTTATATTTGATATTATAATTGGATGACCTCTTCCCCAATTTAGTCATACATGAATTTGAAAATCAATTAAAGTCGCTGTCCAAACCTTGTGTTGCCTATTTGCAAGAGTAATGACAAGATCCTCTCAAGTAAAAAAATAATATATAAACTTAGATTTTGTCTGATAAAGAAATTGATTCTTTCTACTTAACTTTTATTAATTAATTAAAAGATGGTGACATGGCTTGCCACCCCCCGTCGGTGCTGTCCGTCGGTGCTGCTGGCGCCCAGCGTCGGTGTTCTCATGTACATGCCCAAGGGTGTACATGCCCCCGTCGGTGCTTCCGTCGGTGCAGCTGGCGCCCAGCGTCGGTGCTTCCGTCGGTGCTGCGGGCGATTTGAAAAAATTTGAAAAAAATTTGAAATTTGAAAAAAATTTGAATTTTGAAAAAAATTTGAAATTTGAAAAAATTTGAAATTTGAAAAAAATTTGAATTTTGAAAAAAATTTGAATTTTGAAAAAAATTTGAATTTTGAAAAAAATTTGAATTTGAAAAAATTTGAAATTTGAAAAAAATTTGAATTTTGAAAAAAATTTGAATTTTGAAAAAATTTGAATTTTGAAAAAAATTTGAATTTTGAAAAAAATTTGAATTTTGAAAAAAATTTGAATTTTGAAAAAAATTTGAACGTAAAATCGGTGGATCGGGGCAACTTGCGTTGAAAACGGGTGAAATCACGTAAAAAAGCGGTGGAACACCAATTTTTTGATATGGGGATTTTCAGGGGTGTTAACCCTGGGCATGGCTAGAGCCAAAAAATGCATATTCCCTATTAGGGGGGCAAGATTTTCAAAAGGGGTGCCCCCTCATGTACACGCCGGTGGTGTACATGCCCCCCGTCGGTGCTGTCCGTCGGTGCTGCTGCGCTCTGCGTCGGTGCTGCTGGCGTCCAGCGTCGGTGTTCCCATGTACATGCCCAAGGGTGTACATGCCCCGTCGGTGCCCCGTCGGTGCCCCGTCGGTGCCCCGTCGGTGCCCCGTCGGTGCCCCGTCGGTGCCCCGTCGGTGCCCCGTCGGTGCCCCGTCGGTGCTGCGGGCGCTTTGCGTCGGTGCCTTGAAAAAAAAATTGAAAAGGGGGTGGCCACCATGTACATGCCCAAGGGTGTACATGCCCCCGTCGGTGCCTTTCGTCGGTGCCTTCCGTCGGGGTACCTGCCCCCGTCGGTGCTGTCCGTCGGTGCTGCTGGCGCTCTGCGTCGGTGCTGCTGGCGCCCAGCGTCGGTGTTCCCATGTACATGCCCCCGTCGGTTCTGCTGGCGCCCAGCGTCGGTGCTTCCGTCGGTGCTGCTGGCGCCCAGCGTCGGTGCTGCGGGCGATTTGAAAAAATTTGAAATTTGAAAAAAATTTGAACGTAAAATCGGTGGATCGGGGCAACTTGCGTTGAAACCGGGTGAAATCACGTAAAAAAGCGGTGGAACACCAATTTTTTGACATGGGGGATTTTCAGGGGGTGGTAACCCTGGGCATGGCTAGAGCCAAAAAATGCATATTCCCTATTAGGGGGGCAAGATTTTCAAAAGGGGTGCCCCCTCATGTACACGCCGGTGGTGTACATGCCCCCATCGGTGCTGTCCGTCGGTGCTGCTGGCGCTCTGCGTCGGTGCTGCTGGCGCCCAGCGTCGGTGTTCCCATGTACATGCCCAAGGGTGTACATGCCCCGTCGGTGCCCCGTCGGTGCCCCGTCGGTGCTGCGGGCGCTTTGCGTCGGTGCCTTGA
>JAJGRW010003741.1:0-28266 GCA_025461045.1 Carex parvula | reverse complement strand
GTAGAAACCCAACGTGCCCCGCGCCAGATCCACGCGACCCGAGTCCATCCTTTCCAGAGCACCATGAACCGCGAGAGACGATCCAAATATGCACAAGAACGACGGCAGGATGCTCTCCGCGCCCAGCAGCAACCACCTGCGCGCACTCCTTCTCCTTCTGTCTCGCAACATGCGTCTGGCTCACATCACAATGGTACTTCTTCTCACTCTTCTTCTCACAATTCATCTAACTCTCATTCTGTAGCAGCAGATCCAGATCCAACATACGACGAGTTGTATGACACCGACGCTACCCACAACTCGTCCAGTGCGTACACAGCCAGAGCACGACCCACCCCACCTCCGCATTTCGTCATCAACTCCCGTCGCATGTTCAACCGCTTTGATATCTTGCGGCACAGAAGCTTTGAAAACACGCGCCGGATCGACTTCGACACCCTTCGCGCATTTGGTGTCGCCGACCAGTTTCTCCATCTCACAGGGCGGATTGGATTCACTCCCGCCTTCTGGGAGATCGCGCACGACTGCTACCAGGAGCTTACCCTTGAGTTCCTCTCTTCTCTAGAGCTCAAGTGGGACCCTGAAGGTCAACCTTACATCAAGTTCCGGATGCGCAATGGGACTTGGAGAGTTGGCATTTCTCATCTTCGTGAGTGGTTTGGATTCATGCCAGACCCTCAGGTTGCCACTCTTGATTTCGTGTGGGCATGGATAAGGACCATTTCTGGCGTTTGATTTCTGGTATGGATGTGGCCACCAGAAACGATTTCAAGAGCCTTGCCATTCCTCACCCCGTTCTTCGCTGCATCCAGCGAGCCCTTGCAGTTACCATCTTCGCACGCGGCGAGACAGCTTCCCGTGCGAACGTCGATGACCTCGCATTGATGGACCACATGCTCCGTCGCGACGAGGAGTTAGAGCGGCCAGATCTGATGCTCATTATGGTCCGTCATTGGCTCGATCTCCAGAATACAAAGAAGATAGGTGGCGTCAATACCATCGGTGCCTATGTCACCCACATCGCTTTTCAGTGTGGCGTATCGATCGCCGGTCTCTCTCTCTCCAGGCCCGATCATCATGGATGCAGTCGCCTACCGCCAGGCAGCTTTCATCAAGATCCAGAGAGGCACTGCTGGCCACCGCAGCATATACTTATGGCGTATGCAGGATGGGACGTTACACGAGTTACCCTTTCCAGCACCCATTTCATTCTCGGACATGCGCTCATGGTTTTTCAGAGGACCTCAGCTACCACCACCTACTACTCCGTTGCGTCCACCTTCTCCTCAGGCTGCGGATATTCATATGCCCGACGCACATCCACATCCACATCCACCACCGTTCCATGCCTCCACTTCTGCCACACCTCCCTCCTATCCACCGCCGATTCCCGACCCGACCATTCAGGATGTCTACACTCTCATGTATGACATGAGGCGAGAGCATAGCACTGTCCTTTATGATCTTCAGAGCCGGATGACAGCTGTTGAGGAGCAGCTCCGCGCTTGGTGGCTTGATCCTCCCGCCGACGACTGATCAGGTTTGTTCTTCTCTTTCCCTTGCTTTATTTACTTTTTCTATCTTTCAGTCTTGAATCATTGAGGACAATGCTCGGACTAAGCTTGGGGGGAGACTTTTGACTTGTAGGATTTATTTTTACTTAGGTCATGTTTACTTTTTCTTGCATGTTTAGGTGGAAAATTTGCATAATTGCTTAAATTAGGGACTTTGATGAAATCTTTTGGCTTTAATTGCGATGACCTTGAAAAATTAGAACTAACCCCACAATTGACAAAAGAACTGATTAGGAACGAATGTTTTGAGAACTTGAGAAGTAGAGAACTTGAATTGTATCGAAACAACATTTTGAAATTGAACTGTGCCTTTTAAATAGGGAAATGGGGATTTAAAACAAAGAAAAATTGAGATATTCATTGGTATGAATGAATACCATTGAATGTGTGTAATCATGGTGTGAGCATAAAAAAAAAATATATAAAAAAAAAGATAAAATGGAGAACATAAGAGTACTGGCAATAAGTCCAATTGGGCGCCTTTGAGCTCGTCTCCCAATTTAGAAAAGAAACAAAAGCTTTGCATACACCAACACACGAGGTTCTCGATTTTCTGACCTAAGCTTGTTCCAAGCTTGGGGGAGCAAAAAAAAGAAAATCATCACAAATGAGGCATAGATTCAATGAAGGAATGAGAAATTGATTAATTCGGGCAATCAACTTTGCAAATCTTAGAAACATTTCGAATTTGAAGTTTGATTAGTCAGTTTGTGGAGTGAATCAAAATTGATCAAGGAAGGTCTAGATTATACCAAAGAGTTCTCAAAGTTTTTATTAAAGCAATTCATGTAGATTTCCACTTTTACGAGTTTAGTTTGCATTTAGATTAGCTTAGAGTCCAACCCGGTACCTAAGTACGATCTTTGCTTGAGGACAAGCAAGATTTAAGCTTGGGGGAATTTGATGCCTCATTATCATATCTATAAATCCGACCTATTTCTGTACCAAAATCTGTGTTCCAAACCACCGAATCGTGTCTTTTACATTGAAAACACATTGAATATCTATAGAATGTGGTACTGCTATGTTTTCATTCTTACTTTGCAGATAACAAGCGAAATCAGGGAAATTATGAAGTTCTGACGCCTTACACGCGGGCGCGCCACTTCTGACGCGGGTCGCACAACCCCTGACGCGACCACAAGACGCGACCTCTATTCTTCACGCGAGGAGCACAGACACGCGGACCGCGTCACTTACACGCGGGTCGCGTGAATCTATTTCGGAAAGAAAACAGAAAAGGAAACAGAGGCTCAAGGATGGAAGGTCGGCCAAATGGGCTATATTACGGGATCCCTTGCCACAGAAGGGTATCTCATTCATTATTGTGCATTCCAGAGAGCAAGAGGCAGGTTCTAGGGTTGGAGTTCGACGGCTACCTTGGAGGCGAAGTTGAGAGGAGCAAGACGAGAGTTTTGCGACGAATCTTCATCGTTCTTCCAGTTTTTCTATTAACTCTTTTATCTTATTTGTTTTCTTTGTTCTTTGATCAGGAAGTGAGTAGTTTTCTTTGTTTCTAGGGTTACGAGTAGTTTGATACTTTGTTTTGTATGCATGTTGTTTGAATTGTGTTGAAACAATAGTGTTAATTGTTTGAGTATTATCCTAATTGCTTGGTTGAAGTTGATTGAATGATTCACGTTTGTTTACTGGTTAGATGCCTATAACATCTTTCTTGTACTTGGCCTTGATGTTTCTTTCAACCAGACTTAGTATCTGAGGTAGGTTACGAGCCGTAAGGCGAGACACAAAAGTAACTGAGAGGTGAACTTTACCATTTAGTCGAGAGATATGGTTATCTTTAGTAAACCGAACAATTAACTTAGATTAAAACCCTAAGAAGGTGAAATTGCATTTCCGATACCAGGTTTATTAGCCAACAAACGAGAGTTGAGGTTTAGGAACATTAGGTTCGGTCCAATGAATCCTTACACTAAAGAACACGCAAAAACAGACAACTGCTGCATTTGCTTGAGGTCCACGCGGGCCGCGTGTTCCGTGCGGGTCGCGTGTGAAAGCACGCGGTCGCATGAGTACCGAGAGGCAAGGTTGATAATGAATCGAAAACCCTGGAAACGCTTTTCTCCATTTGATAAAACCAAAATTTACTGTTTGGTCAATTTAATTACTTGTGTTATTAATTGAATTTAGGATTTAAACAACCAAACCAACATTTTTCCAACTTCTAGTACTAATTGATTTTAAATAGAATTCCAGACTTGATTTAAGAACCGTCCTGTGGATCGATACCTTGATTATACTGTACGACGGGATTGTGCACTTGCAATCTAGTCGAAAGTTGAATAAGGTTAAAAGCTACAGCTTGCTGTAGTGAAACTTTGTGATACACTTTTGTGCGAACAGGAGGCTATTGAATTTACAATAGTTATATAGCAGATGTACAGATCTATTGGTATTCCTAATCACGCCATGAGGGCCAGGGTTAGAAGGTGTAGGACCATTGGTTTGGAACCAATCGAGGCTGATAAGTCTTTGCATGAAAAAGCACACCTGTTGGTATTACAACACGATGACATACATCTCTCCATACATTAACGAGCATAAACCTTTTGAGAGAACTTAATCCGACGAACGGAGACCGGTAGCAGTTTCATTTCGGTCTCCTCATCTTTCGCTATTCTGATCTTCCCTTGGAATAGCTTAGCAGATCTGTGTTAGCAACAACCTTTGCTAAACACATTATAATTAAGTACCAGTTTGTTCTATCACAGTTGCTATCCTTGATAAGAAGCCTTCCTCGCCCCATGTTAAAAAAAAAAAAAAAACGCAACAGAATTGATGAATTAAAGAAAAAGAAATAGACTGAATTTTGATCCTGTTTGTATTTTAATCTAATGTGTAACCTTGTTACATGATGCAGCTTAAAAAATTTATGAATGCAAGGAATCACATGCTTTCATAATTTTAGTTATAGATATGTATGTTCAGTTAGATCTATGAAACTCAATTATTTTGCATATATGCCCACCTAAAATTTCTTATTTTTATGTGTCAATCTAAGACATAATTTTAAGGCTATGCAAGTCCTGATTGCAAGCTTTATGCATACACTTCTTCATTTTTTTTCTTTATAAGTATAGTACATTTGAATCCAAAATCTGAATAATCATCTAAATGGTTGTTAAAAAAATTCCTTTATTCAAATAAATCAGCTCATTTGGCACAGTTGAACACATAGTGAATGTGGTTTCTCCTATTTTCTACAGTTCTCATGTTTCATCATTTCCCACTTCCATTATTTCTTTTCCTTTCTCATAATTTTTGCCTTCACGGTTTATTAATCAGCAACAAATGTCTCAACTTTTATCAGAAGTGAATGTCTCATCAAATGATACTTGCATCTCAATTTCATCTACTCTGAATCCTAACTAGCCCATTTTATGGTATGATCTTTGATGCACACGAGAAGTTTGATTTTTGAATGGCACTTGCAATCTGGACAAACCTAAAGCCTGTCATTCTATTTCTTTGAGAATTTTTTTCTTATACCTTATGGAATAAATATAATCAAATATATATTTTTTTTCCTAATAAATATAAAAAACTGCTTCATGTTCCTATGTACCAGCAGCTGAAAGGGTATTATTTAACAAGTTATCGTTTTGTTCTAGTGTATAGACCACGATGCTTCAATGCCCGAGTCGGCATCTAATGAAGTGGCGAAATCCATGCATCGTAAGGCGCTTATTACAAATAAATTTGTTCGCAAAGGTGGGACATGAGTTCAGAGCCATAAATGAGAGGGTGATGAGAGAACCGCATGATAAAACTGAGTTCATCTTGGAAATTAAGGAGGGTGTGTTACTTCCTCAGTCGATGCTAATCAACATAGGTTTTAATGACTTGACGGATCTAGCGAAGCAAGACATGCTTGATGTTTCAATAATATCCATCTGGGTCATGTAAGTTTGTTTCAATAATTTCATAGGAGCTTGTTTCATGATTTCCAAATTCTCGGTTGTCTCAGATCAGCTGACACCAGCTCCTTCTATTGGTCACCATCTATGTGTTTTTCTATAAAACTGTAGATTCTGGTAATATAAATGAAAGATCACTCAAACTGTTTACTTGTTAGACACAACGCATATATATTTCAGTTAGCGACAGTAACATGCAAGTAGGGCTTCACTCAATTTTGCTCTTATGCTTTTTTTTTTTTTTTTGTTTCCTTTACAGAAAAGTATTATGTTCTCTGGTCATAATTGATAATTGAATGAAATACCACATTGACTTATGTGCCGATTTGATGCCCAACCATGCAAAATGCTACCTGAAAGTCCCAAAACTGATACTAGTGCATGATTCCATGAAAAAACATTTTCAACATTAATCATCAAAGAGAACACATTTTTTACGATTAACACATTTTTTAATTTACGAAATGATTTCCAGATATTTAAAGGGACTTGTCACCGATCTAGGTCGCGAGGCTGACGTTGGTTTTTTAGACCCTTGTAGAATATCTTCATCACTTTTTAATTCTGCTGAAAAGGAGGCCGCTTCAAGCTACTTGCTCGAGTCATTGAATAATATGCAGGATAAGAAATTTATCCTTGGACCATACTTTCAAGGGTAAATTGTTACTTTTATTTGAGTAATTTATATACTTTGAACGATATATGTAGATTGATTCTACCATGTATGATTGTAGTAAACACTGGGCGCTTTTCATTTTTGTCATGCGTGAGAATATGGTCTATGTTATTGATTCTAGCGCTAAAAGAACCAAGTTACGATATCACGTTGCCCTTTAAAGAGTGAGCAATACTATTGTTGGTAATTACTAATTTCATTTACTTACAATCAACGGACTATTTATTGGTGATTACTAATTAATTCGACATTCAAAAAATTTCAGCATTTTTAAATCTTATGTGGAGGCCGGAGGAGTGCACAAGGAGGGATCAACGGAATGTGCGTGGAAATACATCAAGGTGTGAACTTGTACACTTGAGTTTTAATTAGATACTTCATTTTTTGATTGAAACTTGATAATTCCAGCCAAGTCTATAAACTTATTGAGCACCTCCTTCGATTGAAACACATGTGCTTGCATTCCAATTAGTGTTGCTGCCTTTTCAAATAACTCAACTATTATGCCACAATTGCTGAACAAATGCATAACTGATTCCCCATCCTGTTTGCACATGACACATCAGTTAACCATAGTCCAACCCAACACGATGTGCTCATCAGTTAACCATAGAGACATATATATGACAAAATAAATACAAGCTACTAAATTGTTAAATCAAAATATAGCCCAGATAATAATTTTCAGGATTTCAGTCCCCGATATCCCTGACACAACTTTATGTTATTCTGAAATGTATTTCCTTTAGTCCAAATAAATACTTGATTCTATAGAATGCATATTTTTTTGAACTAAAATAAATAGTGGGCAATTTCAGTTCAAAACATGCTTGTTAGAAGTTGTCTTGCATTCTGACAATTGTTAACAACCGCCTTGAAATTTCAAATTCATTATTAAAACTTCTGAAAAAACACATTCATTTCAATTAGAATAACACTCATGTAGCTTTCATTTAAAATGCAATTTTATTCATCAAAATAAACACTTGACTATATATATGTAGTTTTGGAATTTAGGGCAAAAGCTGTATAGGATGGTAGAGAAATGAATATCTTGAAGATATATAACTACAGTATTGTATAGCTATATATGCAGCTCTCAATATGGTTCTTGTTGGGTGAGCAACAAAGGACAATATAGTAACTAAAGTCACTGATCCTTTTTCCCATCTTTTAGCAGTGACTTTACACATCTTTTAGCACATGTGCTCATCAAGTTGTCTATTGTCACTCGAATCAGCCTATCTGGTTCACGAGTTGGGTTTTTTATAATCAAAGCCTAATATATAGTCCAAACATTTTAACAGTAATTCTTTTTATTTTAATTATTGATTTTACTTAAATGAAACATTTCAAAGCCCTAGGCAACAAGGCAACAAGGTGTGTGGATTTTACGTTATGAAACACATGCAAGATCTAGTCACTACGCAATTTGACGTTTTTTCCGAATGTATGTATTTATAATTGAACATGATTCATTTTTTATTTAGCTTGAATAAAATTAACTTCTCAATTTGTATTCATGCAGTGTGATTTACCGACAGAAAGATATACGCCGACGCAACTTCATGCAATAACACGACAATGGTCTGCATTTTTCTTGGACAATTTCTAAACTATTAATAAGAAATGCATTGTGTTATGTTCATATGCATATTTTGTTAATGTGTTATGTATATTTTGTCATAGTGTATTTTTTTGTGAATGAAATATGAGTTATGTATATTTTGTCATAGTGTGTTATGTATATTATACATTTTGTCATAGTGTGTTATGTATATTTTTTTTGTTAATGTGTTATGTATATTTATGTATATTTTGTCATGTGCATGATTATTCTAATTAATGTTAACGAATGCGAATAGAAATATATTGCTAGCAATATGGAGGCTAGCCCCGATACAAACAGAACCATGCCAAAATTAGTGCCAACACCGACTGTTTTTAGAACTAAATATTAACTATTTTGCAGAATTAAATCAACGCTTTTAATAGAAAACAGTGGTGCTGGGGCTAACACCCGACTGTTTTTTATAGCGAACAGTCGGCATAGGAGTCCAACACCGACTGTTTTTAATAAAAAACAGTCGGTGTGGGGGGGGGGGGGTCAACACCGACTGTTTTTATAAAAAATAGTCGGTGTAGGGGGGTCAACACCGACGGTTTTTAATAAAAAACAGTCAGTGTAGGGGGGGTCAACACCGACGGTTTTAATAAAAACAGTCGGTGTACGGGGTGTCAACACCGACGGTTTTTTAATAAAAAAACAATCGGTGTAGATGGGAAACACCGACTGTTTTCTATAAAAAACAGTCGGTGTAGATGGTGAACACCGACGGTTTTTTATTAAAAACAGTCGGTGTAGGTGGGTAACCCCGACTGTTATTGTAACAGTCAGTGTTAGCTGTCTACACCGACTGTTATTCACCCGTCAGTAAAGATTTATCTATACCGGCGCTGCCATCACTGACGCCTCAATAACAGTCGGTATAGGAGTTTTTTAACAGTCGTTGAAAGGGTTTTTTTGTACTAGTGTTTCATACATAGTTTGGTTCACTCATATAATAAAAAATCATCTCCGCAAACAATTTAAAAATAAATAACGAACAGATTCTATATGCATGCTTTCTTTTATTCACAAGATCCGTTTTAAGTGAGGGAGGATTTGCATGTCAACTCAACTATTTGTAATAGAAACTGGACAAGAATGTTTATAATAGATTATTAAAATTCAATCCCTCCTACAGATCTTAGAGGGTTGTTTCTATCTGAATCTAGGCATGTATGTATCTAAAATTCTAAATGCAAATAATCACTTGAATGATAAGTATATGGCCTTCTCTTCTCTTCTCTTCTTCTTTTTTTTTTTGACAAAAATTGTACGTAAAAGACATGTGAATTTTTAGATCATTCTAGCTCTAGCTTCCTTTTCACTAGGGCACTGTGCACATTTCATAAATAGAAAGTAAATTTTTTTCTAATAAAAGCAGATATTATTTAACATTTTTGAGATATTCTAATCCTTAATCTAACTTTCTCTCTCATTATAATTAGTATATTAATTAATTGATTGATTTATTGATATAATCGTGAACTTTATCCTGATTATATATGTTTAGGATTCTCCATTGCCATCTCCTATGTTGTCATTTATGTAATCATAAAATTCAAAAAAATTATTGGTCAATGGCACCTCTGAGCAAAAACATTCAGATATTACACTGCTCAATAGCCACTTCTAAATTCCAAAGAAAATTGCCTTGTCAGAATATAGAGATAAACCTTAATTTAGAACACTGAACTTGCACATAATCTATATTTAGCAATGCTCTAAGCAGATTCTAACAAAATAATTGCCTTCGCCGCGTGTCACCATCAATCACATGTACCTGATTTGCCCTATAAATATAACAGTTTCATTGTTTTTGCTCCTAAGCCCTTCTAATCCCTCTGATCTACACTATTCTTCTTCTTTTCTTTCTACCAGAGGGGAGTGAGAGATATAAGACAAACAAATGCCCGCTGTTGTTATCTCCAATAGCAATGATCCCGATTTTGGAGGAAAAATTACTTACTATGTGATTCTTTGCGCAGTTGTTGCTGCCACAGGTGGATTGATGTTTGGTTACGATATTGGCATTTCGGGTTAGTTTGTACCTATTTCCGTGTTTAATTGTTTATGGTCAAATTTTTTCCTTTTCTTTTATTTTGAAAAAAAAAAGTTTATCTATGAAGCTGGGTCAGCTGATCAGCAACGAAAAGGTTCAATACTGGTACTGGTCCGATAAGGTAGTACTGATACATTTCCTTATTCAGCAAGCAATTTTCTCAAATTTTTCTCTGTTTATTTGCATAATTAATTAGGTGGAGTTACATCGATGGATGATTTCTGTTGAAGTTCTTCCCGGCGGTGTACGCAAAAAAGCACCATGCGAAAGAGAACAACTACTGCAAGTATGACAACCAGTTCCTCCAGCTGTTCACCTCCTCCTTGTACTTGGCTGCTCTTGTGGCGAGCTTCGTTGCCTCCAGGACATGCTCCAATTATGGCCGTAGCTCACAATGCAAATGGCCTCGGTCCTTTTCTTGGTCGGCGTTGCCTTGAATGCAGGTGCTTTAAACCTTACAATGCTTATCCTTGGGAGGATTTTGCTTGGCATTGGTGTTGGATTTGCAAATCAGGCAAGTTATTATTTTGTTAGATGTACGTGTAATTTGCTTGGCGTTGGTATTAGATTTACGGCAATGCATAAGAAATTAATTTTATTCTTGATGGTATTGAAAATTTCTTAATATGTTTTATTATGCTATTTTCATATGTAACAGATAGATTAACTAAAAACAAATAAACATAATATTCCTATTATATACTTGTATACTTTTTGCAAAACTAAGAGAGATGTTGTAATCTAGTTAAACAAAACCACCCTTCTATCTCAAAAACTTTAACATCAACTTAATTATTATCATTGTAGGCTGCTCCTCTCTTTTTGTCAGAGATGGCACCAGTGAAGTACCGTGGTGCCCTTAACATCCTTTTCCAGTTGAATGTCACAGTCGGCATCCTATTCGCAAATATCATCAACTACTTTGTAGCAAACGTCCATCCTCACGGTTGGAGAATTGCACTCGGCATTGCTGGAATCCCGGCTGCACTTCTGTGTGCAGGCTCCTTTCTTATCACTGAGACCCCAACAAGTCTGATCGAACGCCAGAGACTGACAGAAGGCATGAATACTTTGAAGAAAATCAGAGGTATCGATAATGTGACTGCTGAGTATGAGGAACTCGTACTCTCCAGCGA
This sequence comes from Carex parvula, assembly GCA_025461045.1. Taxonomy (NCBI): domain Eukaryota; kingdom Viridiplantae; phylum Streptophyta; class Magnoliopsida; order Poales; family Cyperaceae; genus Carex; species Carex parvula. Next base: position 17,274 of record JAJGRW010003741.1, on the reverse strand, counting down.
GATAGCACGGCAAGTGAAGCATCCGTATAGAAATCTCATGAAGAGGAAGTCTCGGCCTCAGCTGGTAATTGCGATTGTAATGCAAGTCTTCCAACAGTTCACCGGCATCAATGCCATAATGTTCTACGCCCCGGTTTTGTTCCAGACCGTTGGGTTCAAGAGTGATGCCTCGTTGATGTCTTCGGCAATTGTTGGAACAATCAATGTTTTGTCGACTGTTGTCTCCGTTGTGGCAGTCGATAAGCTTGGAAGGAGGATGCTTCTCCTAGAGGCTTGCGTTCAAATGTTTGGCACTCAGGTATAATTCAAAGTGTATTAGCACACAACAGCAATATATCAGAAGAAATACAATAATGATTTTCCACTTTGCCAAATAATATATATATATTATAAAAAGATATTTTTAAACTCGAATTAAATCTTTTTTTCTCCTGATTACCATTCTAACCATTTTGTGCATATAGGTTGCCATTGGTGCTCTTCTCACAAAACATTTGAAAAATACTGGCAACCTGCCTAAGAATGTTGCATTATGGGTTGTGTTCTGTGTATGCTTGTATGTGATGAGCTTCGCCTGGTCATGGGGTCCGCTCGGTTGGCTGATCCCCAGCGAGACGTTCCCTCTAGAGACCAGGACAGCTGGCTATTCATTCGCAGTAAGCTCCAACATGCTCTTCACCTTCCTCATAGCCCAGGCCTTCCTCTCGATGCTATGCACCATGCGTGCCTACGTCTTTTTCTTTTTTGCCACGTGGGTCGTGGTCATGTGTATATTCGTCGTCTTCTTCCTGCCCGAGACCAAGAACATACCGATAGATGAGATGACCGACAGGGTCTGGAAACAGCACTGGTTCTGGAAGAGATTCATGGATGACGAGGACGATATTAAGGCTGCGAAAATTGAGATGGCCCAATAGTTTCTATTTAATTTCTATGTTTAAAATTTGTTTTTGCTTCATCATTTTATGCATACCTTCTTTTTATCTGTGGTATGAAGTTTATTTTTAGATTTTAAATCTGATACTGGTATCTGCGAACTTCTTTGTTTAAAAAAAAAAAAAAAGGTGGTAATGAATGCATCACGGTGGAAATTTTTCTCATTTTTTTTTATCGGGTTGTGGATAACTAAAATGTGTTTTGAGTTCCCTTCAATTGTAATGAAATCCATTAGATAAAGATTCATACTAATTAAGATTTCTTTTAGTTATCTTATTGGCTGAAAATATCGCTTACAAACTTATTAGGTAATTGTACTGAGAGTTATTTTTATACATTACTTTATAGGATAATATCTAGCTATGTACAAAATTATTTGTTTCAATTTTTCAATTTTTCATTTTATTATATATCAATTAATGTTTGTAATAATAGCTAATATTAATTTATGCAATATTCTATATATATTTCCAATCAATAATTGATTTTTTCATAAATATATAATTTATGCTATATTTTTAAGATTATACACATGAAATTAATAATTAAATTATTTACTTATTAGTTACTCATTTGGACTACATTATAAAATACTATTGTATTCTATAATTATCCGTTATTTGTTTAATTTGAACAGATAAGAATAGAGAGCACATGAAAAATAAGGCTTAACTTCCGGAGTGAATTAAGTGTCTTGCATTATTTTTGATACTCAAAATCTTTTCTCCATGCATGCTCATATGAATTTCTTTTCCATATTTAGCTTTCGTATTTGCGCTTTTCTAAATTTTTAATTAATATTGCCAAGTTATACATCAAAATTAATTAATGCACACTACTACAGAAATGGTCATTGTACACAGCACATTGTATACGGATTTGGCAATTTTATACAAAAACCGTGTGCTATTGTAATTTTTTGGAAGCCCGAAATATCTGTGGGATCTATTACACGGATATTTATTAAAGAATCAGTGAAGAAAGCCTTGAGAGAGCTACATGGACGTTTATCAGGAATTGTAAACGGATTATTGTTTAACTAACAGTGTAGATAGCCATGTGAGAGCAACACGGATATTATGAAGAGAACCGTGTAGAAATATGTAAAATGCACACGGATTTTTGTTTAAATAACAGTGTAGAAACCTTTGACAGAGTTACACGGCTGTTCACATAATAATCCGTGGAGAAAGGTTATTGTAGGGTTTTGATTATCGATACACGGTTTTGCCAATTTATACACTGCACATTGGACACGGTTTTGTTAAGTATAAATCCGTGTAGAAAAGTGTAGAGTTTTGGTATAAAAGGCCTTCTCCTTCCCGCGCCGTATAAAAGGCCTTCTCCTTCCAGCGCCGTTTTGATCAAGTAAGTCAACGAACGGAAAGGTTAGAGTTTTTTCAATTCATAGGTAAATTGTAGGTTCTCCTGTATAACCTTAGGAAGAGAGAAAGACCGGTCACTTTACATATCGCTTTTGATCAACTTGATAATCATTTCACGGTTAATAATTGAAATTTTGATTTAGGTTTATCAATTATGTCAGATCGCTTATCTATCAAGATAAGTCGCTATCTTTGGAGCTCATCTATCAAGACGAGCGATGTGATATAATTGATAACTTACATCTGGACTTCACTTCTGGCATGAATATCTCCTTCATCTCTGGCATGTATTTTCCATTTCTTCCTCTAATTTTCTGTTACTTATTGTTGCTTACTTACTCATCATTTTTTTTATTTACAGATTGTGATGAACTTTCTGATGGACAGCATGTGATGAATTTTATTTTCTTTTTATTTTCACTATATTTTATTTGACGCTTGACAAGAACATGTTTTTTCTTGGTTAGGTTCCAAAGAAATGGGTAAAACTAACTTTCAATAATAAAACATGTTCTTTAAATTAAATCATGTTTTGATCCCAAGTTTTTGGCGGTGTAGAAATGGCATGTGGCAGTGCATTGTTGTTTAATTTCTTACACAAACTCCCTTTGAATAAGATGTGGTTTGCGAAAGAATTTAAACAACAACGTAAGAACACTGCAACATGTCCATTTCTACATCGCCAAAAACTTGGGACTAAAACATAATTTAATTTTCAGAAAATATTTTATTAGTTGAAAGTTAGTCTGACCCATTTCTTTGGAACCTAACCAAGATAAAGCATGCTCTTGTAAGGTGTTAAATAAAATGTGAATTTATGCATATTAGTAATGTTTTATTAGTGAATTTAGTAATGTTCTTGTAATGTTTTATTAGTGAATTTAGTAATTTTTGTGAATTCTAGTAATGTTCTTGTAAGTATTTTCTTGTAATGTTTTATTAGTGAATTTAGTTTTTTTTTGTGCTGTAATAGTAAATAAGGAGTTGAATTTATGAATTTTGTAATGCTAAATATGAATTTATGAATTTTGTAATGCTAAGTATAATTTTTGTGCTGTAATTGGAAAACTGGATGACAAAATTATCTGAAAAATTGGAGGGTAATCTCAATACTGAACAAATCTGGCTAGCAAAACTGGAGGCTAGCCCAGAAAAAAAAATATCTAAAAAATATATAGGGCAATCATACACGGATATTTACCTAAAAACCGTGTACAAACGGTAATTGTAGAAATATGCGAAATTCACACGGATGTTTGTTTAAACAGCAGTGTAGAAATCTTTGACATAGCTACACGGCTGTTTACATAATAATCCGTTGAGAAAGTTATTCTAGGGTTTTGATTATCGATACACGGTTTTGCCAATTTTATACACTGCATATTGTACACGGTTTTGTTAAGTATAAATCCGTGTAGAAAAAAGTGTAGGGTTTTGGTATAAAAGGCCTTCTCCTTCCAGCGCCGTTTTGATCAATTAATAATCTCTCTCTCTGTATACGAATTGGTCTGATTTCTGCGCACAAGGAGGTCGGATCTGAGATCTTTGAAGTTAATTTGTATTTCTCCTCTCTATCTTGCTAAGGTTAGTCGTGTATATATTTATCTTTTCTTACTCTAATTTTCTGTTACTTGTTATTGCTTATTTAGGTCAATTAGTAATTAATGCATGCATGCTTGATTTGTTGAGATAATGTAAATAATTAGTATATTAAATAGAGTGATGCATGTATAATTGTGCTTTTTTCTAATAATAGAGTAATGCATGTATAATCAACTAATGCATGTATAATAAAGTAATGCATGTATAATTGTTAGTTTAGTGATGATTAGCTTGATAATTGTGCTTGTTTAGTAATGCATGTACAATAGAGTGATGCATGTATAATTGTGCTTGTTTCTAATAATAGAGTAATGCATGTATAATCAACTAATGCATGTATAATACAGTGATGCATGTATAATAGTTATTTTAGTGATTATTTTACTAATGCATGTATAATTGTGCTTGTTTCTAATAATGTTGTTTTTTGTAGAACCATGTCACATTCAGGTGAGCAACGATGGCTCTTCGCTTTTGGTGCCAGTAGCCAGGGTTTACAGAGGGTAATATGAAGATATACATGTTTTAATAAAGAAAGAGTTGAGTAAAAAGTTGGATGAAGGACCTTGGAAAAAAAGGGAAGAGGTGGGATGAAGGACCTTCAGAGCCGGATGAAGAGCCGAATGAGGAGTCGGGCACTGTAACGCCTCAAAATACTGGTATGGTTAAATTTTTACAGAATCCAATTTAGAAAATAATAAAATGAATTAAATCAGAGATCAACAATTAATAGGAATAAATATATAGTAGACGGTAAAAATTTAGGAAAAATATCGTTTCACTTTAGCCAAATTATATTAATAGATGTCGTAATCTATTAAGCAAACTCAAATTGGAAAAAGCCCAAACCTAAATTCAGCCCAATTTCCCACCATTTAATCTACCCCTCTCCTCTCTCTTGCCACAGACAACCCTTCCCTCCTCTTACTGTAAATTTCTTTTTTTCTCTCTTTCTCTTTTTCTCTCTTTCTTCTTTTTCTGCCCCCCCTTCTCTTCTTGGCTGCCGCCGGCCACAAACCCAATCACTACAAAACCGCCAGCCCTCTCCTTCCTTGGCCGCCGCTACCCTCCCTCTCTACGAGTCCGGATCCCCTAAAGTAACCCAATTTTTGAGTTTTGACGTGTACGGTGCCTATTCGGTGGTAGCGCAGGGGGCCAGTATTATTTGTGGGGTCCAGGTTCTTTAAGATTCGTGTTAGAGCACCTTTGACGGTTTGGATCAAAACTCAAAAATTGGGTTACTGCACTGGATCTGAATTCCCCTCTCTACCCCAACCGAACCCCACTCCTGCCCTCTCTCTCTCTACCCGCCCTCTTCCTTGGCCGCCGCCGCTGACCCGAAGAACCCCAAGCCGAACCCCTGCTCTCTCGCCGCTGACTCGAAGAACCCCAAGCCGAACCCCTGCCCTCTCTCTCTCTATTCCGCCCTCTCTCTCTCTCCCTTCCCCTTGGCTGGCCGAAACCCTAACCCTAACCGAAACCCATTAAGCCATTTACCCAAACCCGAAACCCATTAACCCTAACTCTAGACCCGAAACCCATTAACCCATTAACCTAGAACTCAATAACCAAACAGAAATTTTGAACCCATTAATCCATTTAAATGATTGTTTTTAAAGTTGTTTAGATGACAATCGACTTAAATACAAATAGAGATAAGAACCTAATCAAGCGTTTATAAACTTAGGAGCAAACTGCGAGGTTCTAGGAGACGCTGAGAATACGCGAGATCCCGACACACGCGAGGTCACTGAGAATACAGGTGCGGGTTCCTGGTCTTTTTACAAATAATACACAAATGCATGGATTGAGGTAAGAAATCTTTTTTTCAAATCTGGTAGATAAACTGCATGTTGTGGATATCGAACATTCGTTTGATTTTGTTTAGAATTGCATGATAGGAGTTCTTGATGCATGGAATTGAATTGACAGGAGTTGTGAATGTGAATTGGGGATGGGGAATGTGAATGAATTATTTTCTTTAAATTAGGGCCGTCCGTGCGAGGCGGCTCAGCATGTGTTTTGAAAATCAGGCTGTCCGTGTGTGGCAGACCCCAGAGTGTGAGGTGTGAACAGAACGGGTCGTCCTGGTGTGGCGGTTCGCCGGATGGGTCCCCGCAATGGCCCATCTAGAGTGTGATTGAACGGGTCGTCCTTGTGTGGCGATTCGCCGGATTTCCATGTACGGGCATGGATTTCCAGAGTGTGGAATTTAAAAACCTTAAATGTGAATTTAAAAGAGGCGGGAATGAAAATTGTTTTTAAATGATTGCATATCCGAATTGATAGGAAATTTGGGGGGGAAATTTTGAAAACTTTATTTTATTGTTATTTGGGATATTAAATGCATTGATTTGTAAAAACACCGGGCTGGAACTAAATCCCGCACTGAGAGATAGTTCGATCTCTCACCGTACCACCTTTTATGTGAGTTCCAGGAAATGGAGAAGAAGACATGGAGGAAGGCCGCGAGTGAGGAATTAGCGGAAGTTCTTAAAGTAGCCACTATTTGTTTTAAATTTACATTTGTATGAACTATATATTGTGTAGACATGGCGGTAACTGTTTGACTAGCCATGTCTGACATATTTTCCCTTTCTATTTGTTTGTGAACTCCTTTTATGTTTAATATAGTGGCTTGTTGGTTGTATTATTGATAATGTATGTGATGTGCTTAACGCCTTGCGTTTGAATGCGCGGCGGGTTGTCCGGGGGTGTGACAACTTAGTTGGTATCAGAGCCAGCACATACAATATCAATAAACTTCCGCTAAGAGAGCGTTAGCAATAGGATGCGGCGTGAGGTCATGGACCAAACTATACGAGCTGAGCGTACCATTAGTAACAAATGTATATAATATTTGGTGACGGATATGCCTTTGTAATAACGGTACAACTTATTTTGAAGTATAACAAACATATTTTTCTTGGATGATTGAACCAATTTAATTTTGTAGAAGATAAGCAAAATAGATTCTTTTCCTAGATGGCAAATCAATTTAATGGACAGCCCACTTGGCTAAGGACATTCTCAGCCACCGCAAGAGTCAAGGAAATGGTCGGATGGGTCGACTTGTCCGGAATCACTGTCAATGCTGCAATCTCCGTCAATTGTCCTTATTCCGTCATCTCGCCACATGTGGTGGAGGCTAGCGGATTCAGAGTGAAGAATACCGGAAGACGCCGTTTCTTCACAGGGCTCGAACATAGTGTAGAAGAGCAATACTGTCCGGATCTTCACGTGAACACGCAGAATGGAAAATGGCGAGTGGACCCAATCGTGGCAGACACCGGGGCGTACGAGATGGTCTTAGGAATGGACTGGCTCAAGGAGCACCACGTGCTGATAGACTGCGCGCACCGCAGCCTAGTATTCTGGCCGCCCCACGAGAAACCAGTCAGAGTAGAAATGCAGAAAATATCAGGAAATAAGAGCAAGCTCATCGGGGAAAAACCCCAGAAGGAAGAAGAAGACCCAGCTATAAGAGCGGAAATGGAAGCAGAACCATTCACAATGTCAGAGGTTCGGAACGACTGGACGTACCACGTTAGGAAGGACATACTTAAGGGATATTTTGAGACCGATTAGAGCACTTTAGGGAAAAGGAAACGATATAGTTATAACCCTCACATGTATCTTAAATTCTGTTGAATGAGTTAAAGTAGCAGTTATAATCTAAAGAAACTTAAAGTTCGATTTATAATCTTAAATCTCTTCTTTAAATTGCGTATATTTACCTTGAGTTGAATAACCATAAGTGTTACGATGAACTCTGTAACTAATAACAATGCAAGTACATATATGTATAAAATTGGGAAGAATGAAAATCTCACACCAAACACCCTTTGCGCAGCGATATCAGAGATGGCGAAAGGAACCAGGACTAACTCTAGCACAAACGACGCCGATGACGAAACTAGGGTTCCGCTCGAGAACCCTCAACTGAATGCCCTACTGCAAGGACTAGAGCGGGTGACTAGGGTAGCCATGGAATATGAACAGCGACAGCCTAGAGAGGCCGACACGTTCTTTGAATACTACCGATCGTTCACCTCATTACGTCCCCCGACCTTCGATGGGACAGGTGACTTTGCCGCTGCAGAAAACTGGGTCGCAAATATCAAGGATAAACTTCAAATCTTGAGAGCCCCTGAGGAACACCATGTAGAGCTAGCAACCCAATTACTGGAGGGTCATGCTCGATTCTGGTGGCAGGAGGTGAAACGTGGGTGGGGTGAAACTGCCGATGCGAAGGGGTGGGCTGAGTTCGAAAGCCAGTTCGAACGACGCTACATGGACACAATGTCAAGAGAGGCACTCCGACAACGGTTTACAAGTTTGAAACAGGGGAACAGCTTAGTGGCGGAGTATAACTCCAAGTTTGAGAACCTAATGAGGTATGCACCCGATATCGTAAAAGATGACTTCCGCCTCAGACAACAATACCTCGGGGGACTGAACCCCCGTCTTGCTGTTGAGTATTTTAGATATAGGAATTTGGTACTCTTTTTGCCTTTAAAATTTATAAACCTTCGTACTCAAAGAATAGGTTAGTTGCAAGCGCACAACCTATCGATTGTAGTATTTAGGTGTCGATCCGCAGGGAGAGAGGGAAACACTAATTTTTAATAAAGAAAATTACTTCTAAAACAAAAGAATAAAAGTAAATGGGGGGGTTTTCTTTCTAAAATCCTAAGGTTGGGTTCAATACCCGAAAGAGAGGAGTTTCAAACAATAAATGTAAATAAAATAAAGGAAAGAAAGATTGGTTTGATTTCAAATTTAAGGAGATCTAGGGGTATTCGGTCTACAATTCCTTGCTAATTCTATTTATTCGGTTTGTTTAAATTCATGTTTGATTTGATGAGGTTTCTAACCTATGTTAGCCTTTGGAACAAATATTAATACGACTACTTTGCGCTCTATGAATTAATGTGCCTCGAATTCTAGGGCTGTCACTAACCTAGAGGGATATTTAATCTCATGCTACAAAGCATATATCGATATTTGTTCTAAGGTGTCCTAATTTAGGATTTGCCTTCTCCTTTCGGTCCTTCACCAAAATCCTAACTTTAATTTCTATAGTTCCGGATTGGATATCAAAGTACGGTCGCTTCTAACCCAATCCTAAGGTGTGTCTTTATGGTTTCAATTAGTAGTCTCCTCATGACCAATGCCGGAATTTAATAAACTTAAAGCGGAAAAACACGATCAACGCGATTTCAAAACTACTTCAATTCAATAAACCCTAACCAGGTGAACTCAAAGGAACGAGTACTAATGAAATTCATAAAGAATAAATCACAGAAATTAACAATCAAATCCGATAACACAATCATAATAAAAACAAAGATCCGAATAAGATAGAATTAAACAAGTTCATGCATTGACCTAAACCCCTAGAAAGAGAACTACTCTCTCTTGGAGAGATCCATAACAAAGTTTGGCAAAAACAATAAGAAATGAGATAAAGAAATGATTACACCCTTCTTTGATCTAAAACCTCGATCTTGCCGACTCCTTGCTTGAATCTTCTTCTTCTCCTTCCTTGGAAAACCTTCTAGAATTTCTGCAGGATCTCTTTCTCTCAATATATGGAATATGGGTAAAAGAATGGATATGTACAATAATGGATGATGAGAGAGATGAAATTCTTCTCCTTTTATAGTCAAAGGCCTTGCCCAATTTAGAGGATAGAAGTGGAGTTAGTGGGTGCACTCTTCAGACTGCCATGGCTATTTTTGGCCTTCTAAAACGTGTTCCTTGGAAGCCAAGAATAGAAAACCTCTTGAATTAGCGAATTTCTGGCTGTCTGCGAGTCCAGTGCGTCCGCACTGGAGATGAGTGCGTGTGGTCTGGGTCGCACTGGCTCCAAACCTCCTTTGGTTCCAAGTTTCCTTTTCTGGATTTTCTGCAAAATTTCCTGAGTGCGTCCGCACTGGATTTTAGTGCGTCCGCACTGGCATGTTGTTTTCTGTTTTCCAAAGAATCTGAAGATTTCAAAAATAGTCTAAGTACTGAGTGCGTCCGCACTGGATGTGAGTGCGTCCGCATTAGCCTTGAACTTCTGTATTTCGGAAGATTCTGAAAGTCGCAAAAATCGGCTAAGTAGCGAATGCGTCCGCACTGGATGCTGATTGCGGACGCATTTCGCTCGGACTTTTCGTCTGTGAGGTCTGCGCTGCTGGAAAATTGGCTAAGTACCCAGTGCGTCCGCACTGGTGGAGAATGCGTCCGCATTGGACAGTTTTTCTTCATTTTGCACTGTTTCCTGCATTGAAACATCGAGCGAACGCAGTAACTTGATTCTTGGTGTATTATATTCGCTTTATATCCAAAATACAAGATATTTGGTGTTATTTTATGATAAAAACTAGACCGACGGTGTATATAAAATACACCTATCACTTGCTCAGATCATTGATATTCCGGGAACCAACCAACTGTCGGACTTAATGTTAAGAGCAAGCACCGCGGAGTCATATGACGGTCGCATCAGCCAAGCCGGTGGATCGAGAAATGTACGACCCAAGATAGATGAACCCATGAGACCGGCCCCGAACAGAAATAATTACGGGGATGCCCAGCCTAATTACCAGTCTAATCCAACACCCCCGTGCAACTACTGTGGCCGCAACCATGCACCTGATCAATGCAGTTTCCGTTTGGGAGTGTGTCACCGGTGTAACAAACCAGGACACTTCATCAAGGACTGCCCAGCTCCGCGAGGTTATTCCGGGCAGCAAGTGGGAAATGCGGGTCTTCCTACACGAGCACCACTTGGCAGAGGGACCGGTAGCTACAACCCTCCCAGTAACAACCGCAGCGGGAACCAAGGAAACCAAAGGGTGGGAATGCATGCACATGATCAGTGCAACCGTGAGATGGGAGGAACACCGATTGATGAAGAATACGAAGGAGAAGACGTGTCCACTGATCTTCTGACTGGTATGTTTGAACTATCTGGAATTCCTGCTTTCGTACTTATAGACACTGGTTGTAGTCATTCAGTTATAGCAAAGGAGTGGGTAGAAAAACACGGTGTACCAACTCGAGACTCTGGTAAATTATTGAATATAAGTACCCCAGTCTTGCAATATACCACCCCAGAATTTCGGAGCGTAGGGTTAAAACTCCAAATAGCGGGGAGGGAATTCCCGATAAACCCCATAGTCTCTAAGACGGGTCTCTATGATCTAATGTTGGGTCTTGAGTGGCTCACTCGAAACGGCGTGACGGTTGACTGCCTGAAAGGGAGGATGGTCATTAACAGGCCAGGCCTCCATGACCTCTCTATCCGGCTCAAGAAACGAGGAGGCAGAACCCCGACAATATCTGCCAATCAAGCAAGGAGACTCATCAACAACGGCAGCCCCGCCTTTATAGTCACCATAATGCAACTCGAGACGAAAAAACCCGAAATAACGTCAGTACCTATCGTCTCGGAGTATACCGATGTATTTCCGGAGGAGTTGCCAGGAATACCTCATGATCGGGAAATTGAATTTCACATAGACATACTCCCTGGTACCCGTCCAATCTCTAAGGCCCCGTACCGGATGGCACCGGCAGAACTTAAGGAACTGAAGGTTCAGTTAGAAGAACTCTTAGAACTGGGATTCGTACGACCGAGCACATCGCCGTGGGGCGCACCAGTACTGTTCGTCAGAAAGAAGGACGGTAGTATGAGACTCTGCATCGACTACCGAGAGTTAAACAAGGTCACGATCAAAAACAAATACCCGCTCCCACGAATTGAAGACCTATTCGATCAACTCCAAGGTGCGGCCGTTTATTCCAAGATCGATTTGAGATCAGGGTACCATCAGTTGAAGATTCAACCGCAAGATGTAGAGAAATCAGCATTCCGTACCCGTTACGGGCACTATGAATTCACGGTCATGCCATTTGGGTTAACCAATGCTCCTGCAGCATTCATGGATTTGATGAACCGAGTATTCCACGACTTACTTGATTGCTGCGTCATTGTTTTTATAGATGACATTCTGATTTATTCAAAAAGGGAAGAAGATCATGCCGAGGACCTACGTACAGTGTTACAAAGATTACGGGAACACCAGTTGTACGCCAAATTCTCTAAGTGTGAATTTTGGATGAAAGAGGTTAAATTTTTGGGACATGTAGTGACAGGGGAAGGTATCCGGGTAGACCCAGATAAAATCAAAGCAGTGGTAGAATGGAATCAACCCAAAAACGTAACAGACATACGCAGCTTCCTAGGGTTAGCAGGATACTACAGGCGCTTCGTTCCCGGGTACTCAAAGACAGCCCGACCCATGACCCAGCTCCTACACAAAGGGACTACTTTCAAATGGACGGAGAGTCAAGAAGAGAGTTTCCAAACTTTGAAGAAATTACTAACCAGTGCCCCAGTATTAACATTGCCTAAACCAGACCAAGAGTTCACGGTGTATACCGACGCGTCAAGGAACGGCCTAGGATGTGTACTCATGCAAGACGGACGAGTAATTGCTTACGGGTCACGGCAATTGAAGAACCATGAACAGAACTACCCCACACACGACCTAGAACTGGCAGCAGTTATTTTTGCACTCAAGGCATGGAGACACTACCTCTATGGGGCGAAATGCCGAGTATTCACGGACCACCAAAGCTTAAAGTATGTGTTTACCCAGAAGGAATTGAACATGAGACAAAGGAGGTGGCTGGAACTGATGAAGGACTATGACTTAGACATACAGTACTTGGCCGGGAAGGCAAATGTGGTGGCAGACGCACTCAGTAGGAAAGGGGCGACAAATTTGGCAGAAGTCATAACCCAAGAGACAGAATTGATCAAGGAAATGCGACACATGAATTTGGGAGTGTGTATATCCACCAGCTGGATCCAAGAACAAACCGACACCGAGGGAGCCGCGACGAATACGGTGCTCACCCTAGCAGCTATATCGGTACAACCGGAATTAAAGTCTCGAATACGGGACGCGGACCAAGGCGACGAGCAGCACCAAAGATACCGAGAATTGGCCCGTACCAATCCAGCGTCGACCTTCAAGGAAAACGAGGATGGGCTCCTCTATTTCAACCAGCGGGTGTGTGTGCCAGAACAGGGGGGACTGAGAAAGGAAATTCTGCAAGAAGCCCACGAATCGGGTTATACCATTCACCCAGGAGAGGTAAAGATGTATAAGGATCTTCGTACCCAATTTTAGTGGCCCAACATGAAGAAAGACGTGTCAGAATTCGTGGCTAGGTGCATCACCTGCCAACAAGTAAAAGCCGAACGGAGAAAGATAGCAGGATTGTTATATCCAAACTCCAGAGCACAAATGAAGTTCCAGATTATTACTATGGATTTCATCACGGGGTTACCGCGCACCCAACAGAGGTATGACTCAATCTGGGTCATTGTAGACACACTAACCAAGGTAGCCCACTTTATACCCCTGCGAACCCCTACATCGGGTGGGGAATTAGCAGAATTATTTCTTCAATATCAGTTCAAATATCATGGAGTTCCTGAAACTATCATATCGGACCGGGATACGCGATTCACCTCGCATTTCTGGAAAAGCTTTCAAGAGGCAATGGGAACCCGACTCAACTTCAGTACCGCTCATCACCCTCAGACGGACGGCCAGTCAGAACGAACAATCCAAACCTTAGAGGACATGCTAAGGGCGTGTGCCATCAACTTTCAAGGGTCATGGGCTGATCATTTGACAATGGCCGAGTTTGCATACAACAATAGCTACCATGCCAGTATCGAAATGGCACCATCTGAAGCTTGGTGTGGGCATCGCTGGAAGACCCCCTTGTGGTGGGGAAACAACGGGGAACAACTGCCAACAGGGCCAGAAATGGTAAAAGATTGCGCAGATAGAACTCAACTGATTTTAAACCGATTAGACACTGCTCGAGACAGACAAAAAAAGTATGCAGACTTGAGGAGAAGACCACTGGAGTTCGATACCGGGGATCATGTTTGGTTGAAGGTCTCTCCAAGGAGGGAAGTGAGACGATTCGGCGTAACAGGAAAACTGAGTCCTAGATATGTGGGCCATTTGAAATTCTTAGGAGAATCGAACCACTTGCATACGAACTGGCGCTACCTCCAACCCTAGATAAGGTACATCCAGTCTTTCACGTGTCTCAACTGAGGAAATATATCCGAGATCCCTCCCACATCATCGACTTTTCAAATCTGGGACTAGATGAAGCTTTAGTGTATGAAGAACGACCCATGAAAATACTGGACACCAAGGAAATAAGTCTCCGGCGTAAAACCATCAGACAAGTCTTAGTACAATGGGGACGACACACCAACCGAGAAGCAACTTGGGAAATCGAAGAAACGATGCGTGCCACATACCCAGAATTGTTCGAAGAAATAGACGCCGAGGCTGTTCAGGGGACTGAACAGTATTTCCAAGGGGGGGAGGATGTAACGCCTCAAAATACTGGTATGGTTAAATTTTTACAGAATCCAATTTAGAAAATAATAAAATGAATTAAATCAGAGATCAACAATTAATAGGAATAAATATATAGTAGACGGTAAAAATTTAGGAAAAAATATCGTTTCACTTTAGCCAAATTATATTAATAGATGTCGTAATCTATTAAGCAAACTCAAATTGGAAAAAGCCCAAACCTAAATTCAGCCCAATTTCCCACCATTTAATCTACCCCTCTCCTCTCTCTTGCCATAGACAACCCTTCCCTCCTCTTACTGTAATTTTTTTTCTCTCTTTCTCTTTTTCTCTCTTTCTTCTTTTCCGCCCCCTTCTCTTCTTGGCTGCCGCCGGCCACAAACCCAATCACCACAAAACCGCCAGCCCTCTCCTTCCTTGGCCGCCGCTACCCTCCCTCTCTACCCCAACCGAACCCCACTCCTGCCCTCTCTCTCTCTACCCGCCCTCTCCTTGGCCGCCGCCGCTGACCCGAAGAACCCCAAGCCGAACCCCTGCTCTCTCGCCGCTGACACCGAAGAACCCCAAGCCGAACCCCTGCCCTCTCTCTCTCTATTCCGCCCTCTCTCTCTCTCCCTTCCCCTTGGCTGGCCGAAACCCTAACCCTAACCCGAAACCCATTAATCCCTTTACCCTAACCCGAAACCCATTAACCCTAACCCTAGACCCGAAACCCATTAACCCATTAACCTAGAACCCAATAACCAAACAGAAATTTTGAACCCATTAATCCATTAAATGATTGTTTTTAAAGTTGTTTAGATGACAATTGACTTAAATACAAATAGAAATAAGAACCTAATCAAGCGTTTATAAACTTAGGAGCAAACTGCGAGGTTCTAGGAGACGCTGAGAATACGCGAGATCCCGACACACGCGAGGTCACTGAGAATACAGGTGCGGGTTCCTGGTCTTTTTACAAATAATACACAAATGCATGGATTGAGGTAAGAAATCTTTTTTTCAAATCTGGTAGATAAACTGCATGTTGTGGATATCGAACATTCGTTTGATTTTGTTTAGAATTGCATGATAGGAGTTCTTGATGCAAGGAATTGAATTGACAGGAGTTGTGAATGTGAATTGGGGATGGGGAATGTGAATGAATTATTTTCTTTAAATTAGGGCCGTCCGTGCGAGGCGGCTCAGCATGTGTTTTGAAAATCAGGCTGTCCGTGTGTGGCAGACCCCAGAGTGTGAGGTGTGAACAGAACGGGTCGTCCTGGTGTGGCGGTTCGCCGGATGGGTTCCCGCAATGGCCCATCTAGAGTGTGATTGAACGGGTCGTCCTTGTGTGGCGATTCGCCGGATTTCCATGTACGGGCATGGATTTCCAGAGTGTGGAATTTAAAAACCTTAAATGTGAATTTAAAAGAGGCGGGAATGAAAATTGTTTTTAAATGATTGCATATCCGAATTGATAGGAAATTTGGGGGGGGGACTTTGAAAAACTTTATTTTATTGTTAATTGGGATATTAAATGCATTGATTTGTAAAAACACCGGGCTGGAACTAAATCCCGCACTGAGAGATAGTTCGATCTCTCACCGTACCACCTTTTATGTGAGTTCCAGGAAATGGAGAAGAAGACATGGAGGAAGGCCACGAGTGAGGAATTAGCGGAAGTTCTTAAAGTAGCCACTATTTGTTTTAAATTTACATTTGTATGACTATATATTGTGTAGACATGGCGGTAACTGTTTGACTAGCCATGTCTGACATATTTTCCCTTTCTATTGTTTGTGAACTCCTTTATGTTTAATATAGTGGCTGTTGGTTGTATTATTGATAATGTATGTGATGTGCTTAACGCCTTGCGTTTGAATGCGCGGCGGGTTGTCCGGGAGTGTGACAGGCACAATCTTGTCAGTCTGACAAGATTGTGCCCGACTCCTCATTCGGCTCTTCATCCGGCTCTGAAGGTCCTTCATCCCACCTCTTCCCTTTTTTTCCAAGGTCCTTCATCCAACTTTTACTCAACTCTTTCTTTATTAAAACATGTATATCTTCATATTACCCTCTGTAAACCCTGGCTACTGGCACCAAATGTAAACCTTAAGTTTATATATGAAATCACTATGGGATCGAGTCTCAGGAAGAATGATATGTCTACCCAGTATGGATTTGTGTAATATATGCTCAATATGGATTTGTATAATGTTTCAATTTAAATTTTGTAATACTCAATATGGATTTGTATAATTTAGTGTACATGAATTTTAAGTTTACCCTTATTAATTGACCGGTTTGTATGCCATCCACCGATTTTGTGTTTCAAATATAGAGCATGTTCTTGTAATTAAATAAAATATAGAGAATTTAGTAATTTTTTGTGCTGTAATTGTAAATAAGGAGATGAATCTATGAATTTTGTAATTGCTGAACATGGATTGTAATGCTAAATATGAATTTTGTAATGTCTAAGTATAATTTTTGTGCTGTAATTGGAAAACTGATGCCAAATTATCTGAAAAATTGGGGGTAAACTCAATATTGAATTTTGTAGCAAACTGGCTACAAAAACTGGAGGCTAGCCCGAAAAAATTGTTAATTGAAAAATATATAGGATAACATACACGGATATTAAACTTAAACCGTGTCCAATAGTAATTGTCACGGATATTAGTTGAATATCCTGTACGATAGCTACAAGAATTTTTTTTTTTAAATCCGTGTAGAAAAAGACTAGCCCATAAATAATAAAAATCCAAAAATATATAGCACGAAAACTTTAATTCTATTCATCAATGAACTATAAATTTCCATAATAATTTTTAGCATCCCTAAACAATGGATTTGCTGCCCGAATTTGCAAAATTAAAGATAACCTAAACGAAATTAGCTACCATTATACACGGTTCTTAAGTACAAATAGCCGTGTATGATTTGTTAGAGAG